>OX438806.1:0-10000 GCA_949316475.1 Hypomecis punctinalis
CTAACCTAACCTAACCTAACCTAACCTAACCTAACCTAACCTAACCTAACCTAACCTAACCTAACCTAACCTAACCTAACCAGTCTGCTCCTAGCCGGCGCCGAGAGCAGACGTGGAGTGTTCCGGCACATTGCGCTCCTGCCATTGGTGCCGGCACTAGTTCCATTGGCACACCGCCCGGCACATGTTCCAATGCACATGTTCCAACGGCACACACTCCAACGGCACCTCGGCACATATTCCATCGGCACAGGCATACCTTCGTACGGACAAACCCAGTGACAGTGCTACAGTGACAATAATAGTGACATAGATTCAGTGACCACAGTGACCATAGTGCCCCAGTGTATCCATTGACACATACTCCACCGGCACATGTTCCTGGAATTAGTTCCAGGAACATCGCCCATTATATCCCAAACCAGTGACCACTGTGCCTCAGTGTATACCCAGGCTTGAGGTTTTACCTCGCCGGGCCTCTGGCAGCTACTCCGGGCTAAGATCAGTCTTGCCTGACTCCTGGCAGATCACTCAACTGGCACAGCAGCACCCGCGCCAATAACCTAGCCCAACTACCACAACCAACAACAGCGGCCTGAGCTCACCGACCAGTCTGCGCGTGCGTCACGTCGGACAACATTCACCAGCCCACCAACCAGTAAGCAATAATAACTTTGTCCACTTCTTGCCTACTCACTCACCAACCAACATGTCCAGCACACCGCCTACTAAGGCTGGCACGTCCAAAAAGGACGCACTCACCCACTCTCAAAGATACGACGAACAAACAAATGAAGAAAACACGCCCCCAATTAATCCATCACATGACCCCTCAACCTCTAACGACGTCTGGAATCGAGCGGATCTTGACCTCGGCAAGACCCAAATGGCTTCACTTGACAACCATGCAGGAATTGACCAACAACCGCGCACACGCGCGGACTCTCACTTCAAAATGGACATACTTAGCAAAACTAACACCATACTCAAAAAACTCTCTGAAGGTAAAAGCCTAACGAAGGTCAACAAAACTGACATCATTGAACTAATCAAAGAAATTCAAACACTCACAAACCAACACCAATGCCACTCCGAAACACCACCGACCACGAACTCAACCCCGTCTGCCACAATACAGCCAGAACTTCAAATCTCCATCGGTGCTGTTGTCCGCGGAGAACTGCTAAAACTACAAGACTCAATCACTAAATCGGTCAATGAAGCGATTATGTACAAACACAACCAAACACCAGGCAACACCGTCAGATCAAACAACACAGCATCACCACCTGAAACAAGAACACTGACCCCCCTCAACTCGCACTCTACATACTGCCAAGCTGTCCTGAAACATAACCCGAAATATAAACCTGCCATTATTGTACAACCGAAAACTAAAACTGCCAACTCCAACGAAACTATGCTGGCATGGCAAAAATCTATAAGCTTTCGTGACACAAACTTTGCACCCGCAAATACCCAACTCATTGCATCAAATCGGCTCAAAGTCACATTTGAAAACCCCAGCCAAGTCGACGCTGTGATCAAGAAAATTAATAACTCCGACAGTCTTGTTACTGCAAAAGAATGCCAAAAACTTAAACCTATGATTATTCTCAAAGGGATTAGAACCACCACACCACCTGAAATACTGACCGATCTACTCTTCTCCCAAAATGAACACATTGGGGCCTGCACAACCGACAAAAAGGACATTGAGCTCCGGTTTAAGAAAAACAATAAAAACCCAGCCCTCTACAACGCAGTATTTTTAACTACCCCCGCCATATGGAAAGCAGCAGTGGAGTGCGGCAAAGTTAACATCGACCACCAACGAGTACATATTGAAGAGTACGTTCCGCTACTACAATGTTACAAATGCATGCAGCTAGGTCATACACGAAAATGGTGCAAGAGCACTGAGAACATATGCTCTCACTGCGCCTCCAACGAACATACTTACGAACAATGCCCCCACAAAAACAACCCAGCGGAACTCAGCTGCATCAACTGCAAACGCCGCAACAACACAAATTCAAACACCCACAGTGCCACATCTGGTCTCTGTCCAATCGTGAGCAAGGCGACAATAGAAACGCGCTCCAGGATAGACTACGGCTAGTAACACCAGTGCCACCTATATATAATATAACTGTTCCCACATTTATTAGTACCTAAGCAGTTAAAATTGTTCCTACACTAAATTAAGCACATGCCGGCACACGTGCTGGCACACTTCGTCTTATGTCACAATTACTTACCACATCTTATGTCTGTACAAACAAATAGATATAGCAACTATACAATGGACAGTCCCTCACTGTGCTGGCACATGTGCCGGCACACGCCCCGGCAAACTCTTAAATCTACCTCACCTTATGGCTGTATAATTCACTTTATTTTTCACACCTAGATAATACATATAGCACCTAGAAACAACCTCATCGTGCTGGCACACGCCCCAGTAAACTCTACACCCTTAGCACTTAAAATTGTATGATCTGATCGCGGTGTGACGCCGATGGTGCCGGCACGTGTGCTGCCACACTCCGCATCATATGGGGTACTTTCTCATAGGTGCTGGCACACGAGCCAGCACACATGCCGACACATGTCTCGGCGGACACCACATCTTACGTCTGTACATACTCCACCTCCCTCATCGTGCTGGCACCTGTGCCGGCACATGCGAAGTGTGCCGGCATATGCATCATGGCACACCTAGCATACTATCACCCCAAACAACTCCACATCTTATGTCTGCACTATCAATTTCATAGTCATAAATATTTCACCAACACTTTGTAATGTATCAAAGCACCTAGATTAAGAAAACAATTGTATCAACAACAAACTTTATGTGTACGGAGGGGAAGGAGTATCCCTTAGCACCTTCCCCTCCAACACACACCCTAAAACGTAACAATAAGCTACATGTGTTACGGGGGGAAGGAGTATCCCTTAGCACCTTCCCCCCCAACAACACTTTGCATTGTATCAAAGCACCTAGACTAAGATAACAATTGTATCAACAAAATACTTTATGTGTAACGGAGGGGAAGGAGTATCCTTTAGCACCTTCCCCTCCAACATACACACTAAATTGTAACAATAAACTACATGTGTAACGGGGGGAAGGAGTATCCCTTAGCACCTTCCCCCCCAACATACACTCTAAAATATAACAATAAGCTACATGTGTAACGGGGGGAAGGAGTATCCCTTAGCACCTTCCCCCTCAACAACACTTTGCATTGTATCAAAGCACCTAAATTAAGAAAACAATTGTATCAACAAAAAACTTTACGTGTAACGGAGGGGAAGGAGTATCCCTTAGCACCTTCCCCTCCAACATATACTCTAAAACGGCATACTTAAAAAAAAAAAAAAAAAAAACCTAACCTAACCTAACCTAACCTAACCTAACCTAACCTAACCTAACCTAACCTAACCTAACCTAACCTAACCTAACCTAACCTAACCTAACCTAACCTAACCTAACCTAACCTAACCTAACCTAACCTAACCTAACCTAACCTAACCTAACCTAACCTAACCTAACCTAACCTAACCTAACCTAACCTAACCTAACCTAACCTAACCTAACCTAACCTAACCTAACCTAACCTAACCTAACCTAACCTAACCTAACCTAACCTAACCTAACCTAACCTAACCTAACCTAACCTAACCTAACCTAACCTAACCTAACCTAACCTAACCTAACCTAACCTAACCTAACCTAACCTAACCTAACCTAACCTAACCTAACCTAACCTAACCTAACCTAACCTAACCTAACCTAACCTAACCTAACCTAACCTAACCTAACCTAACCTAACCTAACCTAACCTAACCTAACCTAACCTAACCTAACCTAACCTAACCTAACCTAACCTAACCTAACCTAACCTAACCTAACCTAACCTAACCTAACCTAACCTAACCTAACCTAACCTAACCTAACCTAACCTAACCTAACCTAACCTAACCTAACCTAACCTAACCTAACCTAACCTAACCTAACCTAACCTAACCTAACCTAACCTAACCTAACCTAACCTAACCTAACCTAACCTAACCTAACCTAACCTAACCTAACCTAACCTAACCTAACCTAACCTAACCTAACCTAACCTAACCTAACCTAACCTAACCTAACCTAACCTAACCTAACCTAACCTAACCTAACCTAACCTAACCTAACCTAACCTAACCTAACCTAACCTAACCTAACCTAACCTAACCTAACCTAACCTAACCTAACCTAACCTAACCTAACCTAACCTAACCTAACCTAACCTAACCTAACCTAACCTAACCTAACCTAACCTAACCTAACCTAACCTAACCTAACCTAACCTAACCTAACCTAACCTAACCTAACCTAACCTAACCTAACCTAACCTAACCTAACCTAACCTAACCTAACCTAACCTAACCTAACCTAACCTAACCTAACCTAACCTAACCTAACCTAACCTAACCTAACCTAACCTAACCTAACCTAACCTAACCTAACCTAACCTAACCTAACCTAACCTAACCTAACCTAACCTAACCTAACCTAACCTAACCTAACCTAACCTAACCTAACCTAACCTAACCTAACCTAACCTAACCTAACCTAACCTAACCTAACCTAACCTAACCTAACCTAACCTAACCTAACCTAACCTAACCTAACCTAACCTAACCTAACCTAACCTAACCTAACCTAACCTAACCTAACCTAACCTAACCTAACCTAACCTAACCTAACCTAACCTAACCTAACCTAACCTAACCTAACCTAACCTAACCTAACCTAACCTAACCTAACCTAACCTAACCTAACCTAACCTAACCTAACCTAACCTAACCTAACCTAACCTAACCTAACCTAACCTAACCTAACCTAACCTAACCTAACCTAACCTAACCTAACCTAACCTAACCTAACCTAACCTAACCTAACCTAACCTAACCTAACCTAACCTAACCTAACCTAACCTAACCTAACCTAACCTAACCTAACCTAACCTAACCTAACCTAACCTAACCTAACCTAACCTAACCTAACCTAACCTAACCTAACCTAACCTAACCTAACCTAACCTAACCTAACCTAACCTAACCTAACCTAACCTAACCTAACCTAACCTAACCTAACCTAACCTAACCTAACCTAACCTAACCTAACCTAACCTAACCTAACCTAACCTAACCTAACCTAACCTAACCTAACCTAACCTAACCTAACCTAACCTAACCTAACCTAACCTAACCTAACCTAACCTAACCTAACCTAACCTAACCTAACCTAACCTAACCTAACCTAACCTAACCTAACCTAACCTAACCTAACCTAACCTAACCTAACCTAACCTAACCTAACCTAACCTAACCTAACCTAACCTAACCTAACCTAACCTAACCTAACCTAACCTAACCTAACCTAACCTAACCTAACCTAACCTAACCTAACCTAACCTAACCTAACCTAACCTAACCTAACCTAACCTAACCTAACCTAACCTAACCTAACCTAACCTAACCTAACCTAACCTAACCTAACCTAACCTAACCTAACCTAACCTAACCTAACCTAACCTAACCTAACCTAACCTAACCTAACCTAACCTAACCTAACCTAACCTAACCTAACCTAACCTAACCTAACCTAACCTAACCTAACCTAACCTAACCTAACCTAACCTAACCTAACCTAACCTAACCTAACCTAACCTAACCTAACCTAACCTAACCTAACCTAACCTAACCTAACCTAACCTAACCTAACCTAACCTAACCTAACCTAACCTAACCTAACCTAACCTAACCTAACCTAACCTAACCTAACCTAACCTAACCTAACCTAACCTAACCTAACCTAACCTAACCTAACCTAACCTAACCTAACCTAACCTAACCTAACCTAACCTAACCTAACCTAACCTAACCTAACCTAACCTAACCTAACCTAACCTAACCTAACCTAACCTAACCTAACCTAACCTAACCTAACCTAACCTAACCTAACCTAACCTAACCTAACCTAACCTAACCTAACCTAACCTAACCTAACCTAACCTAACCTAACCTAACCTAACCTAACCTAACCTAACCTAACCTAACCTAACCTAACCTAACCTAACCTAACCTAACCTAACCTAACCTAACCTAACCTAACCTAACCTAACCTAACCTAACCTAACCTAACCTAACCTAACCTAACCTAACCTAACCTAACCTAACCTAACCTAACCTAACCTAACCTAACCTAACCTAACCTAACCTAACCTAACCTAACCTAACCTAACCTAACCTAACCTAACCTAACCTAACCTAACCTAACCTAACCTAACCTAACCTAACCTAACCTAACCTAACCTAACCTAACCTAACCTAACCTAACCTAACCTAACCTAACCTAACCTAACCTAACCTAACCTAACCTAACCTAACCTAACCTAACCTAACCTAACCTAACCTAACCTAACCTAACCTAACCTAACCTAACCTAACCTAACCTAACCTAACCTAACCTAACCTAACCTAACCTAACCTAACCTAACCTAACCTAACCTAACCTAACCTAACCTAACCTAACCTAACCTAACCTAACCTAACCTAACCTAACCTAACCTAACCTAACCTAACCTAACCTAACCTAACCTAACCTAACCTAACCTAACCTAACCTAACCTAACCTAACCTAACCTAACCTAACCTAACCTAACCTAACCTAACCTAACCTAACCTAACCTAACCTAACCTAACCTAACCTAACCTAACCTAACCTAACCTAACCTAACCTAACCTAACCTAACCTAACCTAACCTAACCTAACCTAACCTAACCTAACCTAACCTAACCTAACCTAACCTAACCTAACCTAACCTAACCTAACCTAACCTAACCTAACCTAACCTAACCTAACCTAACCTAACCTAACCTAACCTAACCTAACCTAACCTAACCTAACCTAACCTAACCTAACCTAACCTAACCTAACCTAACCTAACCTAACCTAACCTAACCTAACCTAACCTAACCTAACCTAACCTAACCTAACCTAACCTAACCTAACCTAACCTAACCTAACCTAACCTAACCTAACCTAACCTAACCTAACCTAACCTAACCTAACCTAACCTAACCTAACCTAACCTAACCTAACCTAACCTAACCTAACCTAACCTAACCTAACCTAACCTAACCTAACCTAACCTAACCTAACCTAACCTAACCTAACCTAACCTAACCTAACCTAACCTAACCTAACCTAACCTAACCTAACCTAACCTAACCTAACCTAACCTAACCTAACCTAACCTAACCTAACCTAACCTAACCTAACCTAACCTAACCTAACCTAACCTAACCTAACCTAACCTAACCTAACCTAACCTAACCTAACCTAACCTAACCTAACCTAACCTAACCTAACCTAACCTAACCTAACCTAACCTAACCTAACCTAACCTAACCTAACCTAACCTAACCTAACCTAACCTAACCTAACCTAACCTAACCTAACCTAACCTAACCTAACCTAACCTAACCTAACCTAACCTAACCTAACCTAACCTAACCTAACCTAACCTAACCTAACCTAACCTAACCTAACCTAACCTAACCTAACCTAACCTAACCTAACCTAACCTAACCTAACCTAACCTAACCTAACCTAACCTAACCTAACCTAACCTAACCTAACCTAACCTAACCTAACCTAACCTAACCTAACCTAACCTAACCTAACCTAACCTAACCTAACCTAACCTAACCTAACCTAACCTAACCTAACCTAACCTAACCTAACCTAACCTAACCTAACCTAACCTAACCTAACCTAACCTAACCTAACCTAACCTAACCTAACCTAACCTAACCTAACCTAACCTAACCTAACCTAACCTAACCTAACCTAACCTAACCTAACCTAACCTAACCTAACCTAACCTAACCTAACCTAACCTAACCTAACCTAACCTAACCTAACCTAACCTAACCTAACCTAACCTAACCTAACCTAACCTAACCTAACCTAACCTAACCTAACCTAACCTAACCTAACCTAACCTAACCTAACCTAACCTAACCTAACCTAACCTAACCTAACCTAACCTAACCTAACCTAACCTAACCTAACCTAACCTAACCTAACCTAACCTAACCTAACCTAACCTAACCTAACCTAACCTAACCTAACCTAACCTAACCTAACCTAACCTAACCTAACCTAACCTAACCTAACCTAACCTAACCTAACCTAACCTAACCTAACCTAACCTAACCTAACCTAACCTAACCTAACCTAACCTAACCTAACCTAACCTAACCTAACCTAACCTAACCTAACCTAACCTAACCTAACCTAACCTAACCTAACCTAACCTAACCTAACCTAACCTAACCTAACCTAACCTAACCTAACCTAACCTAACCTAACCTAACCTAACCTAACCTAACCTAACCTAACCTAACCTAACCTAACCTAACCTAACCTAACCTAACCTAACCTAACCTAACCTAACCTAACCTAACCTAACCTAACCTAACCTAACCTAACCTAACCTAACCTAACCTAACCTAACCTAACCTAACCTAACCTAACCTAACCTAACCTAACCTAACCTAACCTAACCTAACCTAACCTAACCTAACCTAACCTAACCTAACCTAACCTAACCTAACCTAACCTAACCTAACCTAACCTAACCTAACCTAACCTAACCTAACCTAACCTAACCTAACCTAACCTAACCTAACCTAACCTAACCTAACCTAACCTAACCTAACCTAACCTAACCTAACCTAACCTAACCTAACCTAACCTAACCTAACCTAACCTAACCTAACCTAACCTAACCTAACCTAACCTAACCTAACCTAACCTAACCTAACCTAACCTAACCTAACCTAACCTAACCTAACCTAACCTAACCTAACCTAACCTAACCTAACCTAACCTAACCTAACCTAACCTAACCTAACCTAACCTAACCTAACCTAACCTAACCTAACCTAACCTAACCTAACCTAACCTAACCTAACCTAACCTAACCTAACCTAACCTAACCTAACCTAACCTAACCTAACCTAACCTAACCTAACCTAACCTAACCTAACCTAACCTAACCTAACCTAACCTAACCTAACCTAACCTAACCTAACCTAACCTAACCTAACCTAACCTAACCTAACCTAACCTAACCTAACCTAACCTAACCTAACCTAACCTAACCTAACCTAACCTAACCTAACCTAACCTAACCTAACCTAACCTAACCTAACCTAACCTAACCTAACCTAACCTAACCTAACCTAACCTAACCTAACCTAACCTAACCTAACCTAACCTAACCTAACCTAACCTAACCTAACCTAACCTAACCTAACCTAACCTAACCTAACCTAACCTAACCTAACCTAACCTAACCTAACCTAACCTAACCTAACCTAACCTAACCTAACCTAACCTAACCTAACCTAACCTAACCTAACCTAACCTAACCTAACCTAACCTAACCTAACCTAACCTAACCTAACCTAACCTAACCTAACCTAACCTAACCTAACCTAACCTAACCTAACCTAACCTAACCTAACCTAACCTAACCTAACCTAACCTAACCTAACCTAACCTAACCTAACCTAACCTAACCTAACCTAACCTAACCTAACCTAACCTAACCTAACCTAACCTAACCTAACCTAACCTAACCTAACCTAACCTAACCTAACCTAACCTAACCTAACCTAACCTAACCTAACCTAACCTAACCTAACCTAACCTAACCTAACCTAACCTAACCTAACCTAACCTAACCTAACCTAACCTAACCTAACCTAACCTAACCTAACCTAACCTAACCTAACCTAACCTAACCTAACCTAACCTAACCTAACCTAACCTAACCTAACCTAACCTAACCTAACCTAACCTAACCTAACCTAACCTAACCTAACCTAACCTAACCTAACCTAACCTAACCTAACCTAACCTAACCTA